>PVKU01003539.1:165267-175496 GCA_004027475.1 Anoura caudifer | reverse complement strand
GAACCTCTGGGACAACTTTAAACATTCCAATATCCAAATTATAAGGGTGCCAGAAGGAGAAGAACAAGAACAAGAAGTTGAAAACTTATTTGAACAAATAATGGAGGAGAACTCCCCCAGTCTGGCAAAGGAAATAGACTTCCAGGTAGTCCAGGAAGCCCAGAGAGTCCCAAAGAAGTTGGACCCAAAGAGGAACACACCAAGGCACATCATCATTAAGTTACCCAAGATTAAAGATGAAGAGAGAATGTTAAAAGCAGTAAGAAGGAAGAAGACAGTTACCTACAAAGGAGTGCCCCTAAGGCTATCAGCTGATTTCTCAAAAGAAACCTTACAGGCAAGAAGGGGCTGGAAAGAAGTATTTGAAGTCATGAAAGGCAAGGACCTACATCCAAGATTACTCTGTCCAGCAAAGCTACAAAGCTACCATTGAGAATGGAAGGGCACATAAAGTGCTTTCCAGGTAAGGTGAAGTTAAAGGAGTTCATCATCACCCAGCCCTTATTATATGAAATGTTAAAGGGGCTTATCTAAGAAATTGAAGACCAAAAACTATGAACAGTAAAATAACAAACTCACAACTATCAACAACTGAACCTAAAAAAGAAAAACAAACATTGAAAAATACTAAACAAACAATTAGAACAGAATCAGAGAAATAGACATCACATGGAGGGTTTTCAGTGGGGAAAAGGAAGGGAAGAATGGGGAGAGGTACAGGAAATAAGAAGTATAGTTGGTAGACATAAAGTAGATGGGGAGAGGTTAAGAATGGTATAGGAAACAGAAGTCAAAGAACTTACATGTACAACCCATGACCATGAACTAAGGGCAGGGGAATGCTGGAGGGTTGGTGGGTGCAGGGTGCAGGGAGGGTAAAGGGGGGAAAATTAGGAAAACTGTAATGGCGTAATCAATAAAATATACTTTAAAATTAAAAAGTGAAAAGATCACAACTATGAACAATAGAATGTCTATAAATGCATAGCTATTAAAAATTGAATCTAAAAGACCAACTAAGCAAAGAAGAAGAATTGAGACAGAATCATAGATATGAGAAGCAACCAGATATGATAGTGGCCAGATGGGAGGGGGTGTGGGAGAATGGGTAAAGAGTTGAGGGAATTAAGAAACACAAATAGTTACAGAATAGCCATGGGATGTAAAGCACAGTATAGGAAATAGAGTAGCCAAAGAACTTATACACATGACCCAGGGACATGAACAATGTTTTGGGATTGATTCAGGGAGTGGGAGGTACTGGCTGGAGGGGGGCAAAGGGTGAAAAACTGGGACAACTGTAATAGCATAATCAATAAAATACAATTAACTTAAAAATCAGTTATAAAAAAGACACAAAGCTCACCTTTTTCTGTATTATCCCATTTTCTGCACTTGGTGTCTGGCATGAACAAATAATACTGTTTCACTTTTCTAAAATAATGAAGCTTTTTCTTAAAAAAAAACTTTCTTGGAATGCACTGAGATATGAAACCATTAGAAGAGAAATATTGAAGCATTGGGGCATCATGTATGTTTGTCCGTGGCAGACCCTTCTGCATGGCGCGGGCCCAGCTCCTGCTCGGAGATGCACAGGACCCACGCCCACAGATAGGTTCTCTCGTGGGTAATCAGATTTGCAATATACCTAAGCTGCTTGGAGTCTTGCTTTTTGCTGAAACTCCCTCACCCTGGTTTGGGGTAGCCAAGTGCTTACTGTAACATCCTAAAATCCATACTAAAACTTGCAGGGGCCAGTGTAACGGCTCAACAACTTTTCCCCTTTTCATTTGCTAATATCCTTCTTCTGTGATGTGATGAGGGGCATTGGCTCCTTTGTTGTAATTTGTGCAGAGTGAGTGAGGACCATCTTGTAATGTGAAGAGAAATAAAATAAAGGCCTGTCATGGCGGAGGCCACAGCTTTTTGCTCCCCTTGAGAGAAAAGTCTTGTCGTCCTTTTTCCTCCACCGGACTTAGTAGTCCACTGCTAGCTGGTGTCCCCATCATTTGTCCATTCCATGCTTCTGCCACTTTCGTTTCTTCTGGACAGTAGGATATGTGGATTGTTCTCTGTCCACTTTCACCCCCATTTAGCACCCTTGAATCTAATTTGACACAGTGAGCTTCCTCATCAGTGAAGAAATATTTCAATATTACCGTGCAACTGGGCAAGCTAAGGTAGTTGACTTAGGACGTTTCATGGTTGACAAGAGGTGTGCTAAGCAATAAAAAATTAAAGCAAGATTATAGGATAGTTATAATGGCTAACATTAACAGATTCTTCCAAGAGCTTTGCATGCATCATCTTATTCACTCCTCACAGCAGTCTAATGAGTAAACATGTTTCTCTTTTTTTTCCAGCTGAGGTAAATGGCACATAGAGAAGTGAAGTAACTTGCCCCAAATCACCAGAGAATTACTGGGTGGTCATTTCTGCCCAGTGGGGTGGCAGAATTGACTGCAACCCTTGGCTATTTGACTCCATAGTCCTCATCCTTCAGTATTTTTTTTTTTTTTCACTATTGGAAAATGCAGAATACATAGAATTTTGTCAGCATAGTCTATTAGGGAACATAGATGGATACAGGTTCACACAGGTGAACAATTCTTTTTTACTCTTTTACTAAAAGTCATCTCTACTATTGTGCCAAGTAAACTGAAGAACTAATTTTTAAGATTAAATGGTAGTCTTTGCCTTAGATCTGACTTGAAATGCCTCTATCAACAACTTCACATTCTGTACAGAGTATAACTAACATGTAGCCTGTAGTAGATATATAGCAAATGCTTATGGAATGAATTCTAATGGAATGCTCAAGATATCTACTATTTAGAGCTTTGCAAGGCCCATTGGCTGTTGCAACAAAGCCTGACTTTACACCTTGCAGAAGTAGTGTGGGGAAGGGGAGATAAGATTTATAGGCCAGTAACTATGCAAGTCGAATTATTTCAGATTACCACAAATCAGTTAATTTGCTATTTTTCAATTTTAAAGCAACATAATGTAATTATTAAATTCATATAAACTGCTGGCCTAGTTATCTTTCTGGCAAACTTCATAATCACAAAAGCCAATTTTACCTCGCTGGTAGTAAACTTTCAGTTCCTACCTTCTAGTGCCTTATCTGTTTTACCTACACAGGCAGAAATGGAGCCAATGTCTTCCATCCTGTCTCTGAATCCCAACATGATTAGTAGTGACTTGTTTCCAAATCTTAAAAGTTCTCAATAGTCTGAATCCCCTGTTAGAAAACGGAGTTTTGGGTCAGTGACTCTTTGCACTCTTGTTTCTTTGCCCCATTCTTGATAGAAGTGAAGCTTCCTTGTCCAGTGTTATACTCTGGACAGTAAAGGCCATGGAATAGAGAACTGATTTAATAGTTTTGAGCACTCGTAGCTGCTGTTTCATGGAAACATCTTGGGTGGACTTAGAAGTAGTTAGGAATGTGGGATACCTGTTTGCCCCATGCTGGCTTCCTAGAATTGTGGAGGAAGGCTAACATAAATACTTCTGCTGCTCCTGCTTGTTGCTTTACCAGCCTGAGATGGAAGGAAGATGATATCAAAATTCTTATGCAACTTCTCACAGGATCCAGGAAGCTTGTTTAAACAACTGATGATGGGCCGACATAAGGTGATGGAAAGAGGTATCGGCTCTGGTGAGTGGCAAAGTGCACGTCTCACATTAAAGACAACAAACTGCCCCTCCTCTCCAGTTTGTTACTGCCACGTATTGGGTACAGATGGGCGGAATTTGAGGAAGAGTAGGATTACATAGCCAGATTCATTCTCTTGTGCTGATATTGGTCTTTCTTCCAGGTATCAGTGGAAAGTACCAATACCGATACATTCCCAGTCACTTGGGGGGAATGAAGTTTCATCAGCTCTTTAATATATCTATAGGAAGAGACATTGGAGCCCTGGTAGTAGAATTCCTGAATCGTGGGGCCACCTAAAGTTCAAAAAGAATGGTGGGCGAAAGTTGCCAGCTTTGGGACCCTATTTAGAAGTGTCAAAATTCCTTGCAAGTAGAAGCAATTGTAGTGATATTTTATGTTTTGTAGATTCTCCAAGTCTTTCCAGGATATAGCCTTCATCCTATTAATATTAAGAGGGGGAAGTGGCTACAAATCTAGTTGATACACTGGGTCTTAGCAGCAGACTCATAAAGTGAATAACGTCAGTATACAGGCATAACTTTGTGGCTATTTACCCTTAAAAGGAGGCAGAACTCAAAGGCACATCTTTTTGGCTTTCTGGCTGTGTAAAGATGATTCCTAATATTCATTTTACTACCAAATGAAGTAGCATGAAGGGTCAGTGTAAATATGATCTGTTAAGGGAGACTAGTAACCTGATTTTACTGGATATAGATATTTTCACAGAAATGCTCATTACTAATGAATACATCAAAAACCATACTTTATTTTATGTATAGCAATACAATTTACATATTAAATAACACTATAATAGAGTGATTTGATATAGTTTTAAACAGAAGAAAAAAGGGAAAATTTCAGGTTACAAAACCCCTCCCCCTGGAACAAATTAAAAAAAAAAAAACACACTCTTTTCAAATGGGTCAATGCAACAATGTATTCAGTGACTACGTCTAATTCCTACTGCACAAATGGTTAATGGAATTAAAAAAGAAAATCCAACTTTCACAATCACTGCCTCAAAGAAATAACACATGTGGGATTCTTTTGGAATGCAAAGATGATTCTTGGCTACTTCAATACACAGAAAGTTGAATTCACATATCCACCACAAAAACCAAAAACCAAACCCAAAAACTATGACGGAGTTGAAACTAGAAAAAAATTAGCTTTATATGAAAATATAAAATTCTATGATTATATACCATAGATACAAAGTTCCCAGAAGATGTTTATTCAAGCAACAAAATATTTACAGTTTTAATGATTTTAACTATTTCAAAATGAAAGGAAAGAAATGTGAATCAACATGGAGGCTGAGTTTTTTGTTTTTTGCTTTTGTTTTTTTAGAAACAATGGCTGCTTGCTAGATTCAAATGTCCTAACAAAAAAGGAGTCACTACCCCAAATGTTGGAGAGTTGCAACGTTTTATAAAACCGGCTGTCTCCTTTTCTGGAGATGTTTATTTCTTAAAACTCAAGATATTTTTCTTGAAATTAATTATCCTCTGTAGAAAATGCTTCCCTTTGCAAATATTTAACAAAAATACTAAAAAGTTTAACAGCTAAGACAAAGTAGAGGCCAAATATCATTATTACAATTCCTCCCTATTTGTAGCATGCCTTCTTTCTAGAGATAAGTAAAGCCAGTATTGTATGGTAATTGGCAACTAAGGGAAAGCGCAAAGGGGTAAGTGAAATTATAGCTGTTTAAAAAAAAAAGCAGGCATTTTCCCTTCATATAAAAATTCACTGACACCATCATAACATAAACTTTAGAACATAGGAGTTGAAATGCACTTCCCAGTATAACTGCTAAATTCTTAAGACAATCTACATTTTGATTATTATTTCTTAAATTATGATGAGTTTGGGTTTCTTTTTCTTATTTTTTTGCTTAGAATTAGTAATATGTATCTTTGGTAAATTGGTACTATATTTTAATTTTTAAATATATATGCATTTAAGAAAAAATTCATAACAAGGCAGTTGTGCTGTGTCATTAAAAAATAATTAAGGTTAATTGTTGATTTAAATATGTCACTCTGGGCTGAAAACTCCAAAAGCCAGACCTTGTTATAGAACACCATAACCTTCTCTGACCTTGCTGGACTTTTCAACCTGAAATAGACTCTGAAAGTTCCAATGAGTAAGAATTAGGCAAACCAATTCAATTAATCTTATTTTTGAAATTCAGAACTGTGTGTGTGTGCATGTGTGTGCATGTGTGTACGTATATAGTGGCTTTTGGATGCAAGAAAGAGTTCTCCTGATGGAAATAAGGTTTGTTTTTTTTTTTCTTTTTCTCTGATGTCCAGCCAGAGCCACTGGGTCTGATCATTGCAATTCAATTTTGTGTGATGTGTGCATTCTGTTTACCTAAAGATAAATTCATGTAGCCAATAAGCTTATTTTATAAAGTAACACACTTTAATTTGCAATAGCTATTTCCTTTCCCCCTGAGTGCAAGTGGTGATAACCTTGTCATGTAGTTAAGCAATGTGCTTATGTTCAAAGAAAACACCATATTTGAAGCTCTGCCTTGGGAAAGATGGAAGCGTATTTCTGCCAATAACAAATGAAGGATAATAGTGCAGATACACTCTATGGTAAACATGAGGAATTTCTGACTATAACTAACCTAAATGAAGTATGTTGGGATCACTTTGGCAAGATGGACAAAGCAATTGCTCATAGTTCAGTGGATCAGCATTTGTTTAGACTTTGGTTAGAGCCTGCTGTAGAGACACAACTGGCTGACAGAAAACTTCTAACCATCCTCATAACATTTCTGCACTATTTACAAGCTACCTCTTTTATCATGATTCTGATGGCCATGCAAGAGATGGTCACAGAATTATGTTGGAGGGTATGCAGTTCCGTGAACTGAGACCATTGTAAATAGCACCGGAGGGAATACTTGCAGTATGTCTTCTAACCAATGTTTACATTTATATTAAGAAAAAATTACTTAAGGACCATGACTCCAACCCATGAACCCCAACTTGAACATTACTTCTGCAAGTCAAGTCCACTGTGCCAACTACTCAGAATAGCTCATATCAATACTCTATACAACCAAAGTAACCTACTGAATTAATGAAAATGCTCTAGCTCTTGCTATGATCCACATCCTTTCCCTTCCTGATTCCCTTTAGCCTTTTGGCAGTTTTAGTGTTCCAGTGGTCAAGCTTTTCTCTTCATTGTTAGGTAGAGCTTCTTTGTGTTGCCTCGGATGGGAGCAGAGGTGCTACAATGGTGTCTGTATCATCTAGCACATACAATTTAGCAAACTTGGCTCATGTGCACACCTTTTCTCAAGCTGCAGCGTACACAGTTTGTGAACGGTGGACTATTCTATGTTGATGAATTTATGTGATTAAAAAGATGAGATTAACCTAGCCCTGGAAAGTTATGTAGTTCACAACAATTCCATTGACCTGGGCTATGCATTGGAACTCCTGTTTTGACCTGTAGCCTCTCTCTACCTAGTAGCTTTGGTCCTTTTCAGCACCATTCTGACAGACTTCATAGAAAGCCAACACAAGAGAAATAGAACCTCAGTGCTGATTACCATTAATGTTCTAATGCCTACCAAGATAGTATAATTGCCAGTGTGGGCTTTTGGTTGAAGTTTATTGACATAAAAAATAACCCAAACCCTTTTTTCCTCCCATAACATGTTCAGTTCTGGTGGTGATTTTGCTTCTGACAGAAGTTGTCTCTCAAAAGCAAATAAGCATTATAAGAAAGGGATCTCAGTAGGTAGATTATTTTTCTAATGGAATTGAAATTCCTTACTAATGCTCCTAATTTTCGTTCTGTATACTATGGGGTGAATGTGGCTGCACAGACCAACTGACTAACTGCCTGAGGCGCTGTGTGCTTGCTGTTTTACTCTGAAGTGTATCTATTTTTGAGGCTAAACTGCACAAAAACATACAAATTTGTCTCTCCCCCTTAAAAACTATTTGAAAATGTAGATACCATCTTTCATTTAAGATTCTAATTTTCTCTCTCTAACTCTGATTTATCCATGTGTGGGAGTCTAGATTAGTCCTAAGACTTTTTGCTAATACAGTATTTTCAATTTAATCCTCAGTAGAAGAATGTAATTATGAGATTTATCATGAAACATTTGACAAAAAAGGAAAGAAAATAATGTTAACTATATAGGTAGTTTTTATTAGATTGCTATATGAGTAACAGGGATTTTGGGGACTAGTTTCAAAATTATACACTTGCAAAGATTTTCATAATTCACCTGCCATGAGATTTGGTATTTTATACCAAGAAGCATTAATGTAGAGTCACTAAAGGGTTTCTTAATTGAGTTGTGTGAAATATTGCCATCGCTCTATTGTAAAAGATAGCCCTGATTTTAGGGTGTAGCTATTTCAGAGTCAAAATGGAAATAACACACAGTCCACATAGTTACTGTGAAAACTGTAATACAGAGATATCCTTTATTTTGACACATCATTTTTTTAAGCTATGAGTATAAGTTTGTAACTAATAAGTGATGTTTACATGAAGCAACTCTTAAACCTTCTAATTTCTTAATGGGTGTCTTCACCATCATAAATGGAACTGTTTCAAGGTCATGAAGTTGACAGACCTTCGTAGTAGCTCCCAATAACCTGCTATGCTTTAAAAGAAAACAGTGCTCATCCACCCTATTAAAATATAGAAGGCATACAGTATTGAACAATGTCTAAAAAGAACAGGAGAGGAGGACTGAGGAAAAATACAGCATAGCCTGCTAGTAGAACGCAACTGCTTTAGCCATAATAATAAAATCAAGATATACTGTCATAACAAAGACTTTCACTGTACTGAACTAAAAAGTAGCATGTATGTCGTTACGGAATGTCACATCAGTATTTGCTTCAGTATTAGATTATAGGCAGTAACACTGATCAGATAGTGCAAACTAGGTCAAACTGTGTTTCACTGGGGGAAATGAACAGAGGTGCAAATGCTCAGTAGGATACCATTAAGACATAAAATGGCAAAAAATAAATATCAAAACTTTTATCAGTGTAAAAAAGTAACCGGGTTATTGTATAACCTAGAGTCTGGCAAAAAAGGCCTCAAAAAAGTTCGCAGTCTTCAGAAGTTTTACAAATGAAGTGCGCTGTCAGGATTCCAATCACACTAGAGATTCCATGCTCTCGGCAGGGTCCGATTCATCTGCAATGAGAACAGCACCATTTTTGTCCACTGTCATGGGACCGTTTCCATTCTCCTTAGTGCTGACCAAGCTGAGCATTGCTTTATAGACAAACTGGTATTGTTCCTGGAAAACAAGAGGAAAGACAGTTTGAGCCACAGGGCAGTTTAGTCATTCCATCTAAGGTAGGAATGCTAATTATAATCACAAATGTGAAAAACACACTAGAGAAACAGGAATATACATTTATGCTGTCTAAAAAATCACGTGAATCCTTCATAAACAAGACCTATGTTTGCTTCACATCCTTTTGATTTCTGTTAGCTTGGAATTAATTGTCAGTGTTGACAATAAATTAAGATAAAGAGTATATCTGCATTTTATAACTAGAGAATACTATACCGTAAAGAGCAGAGTTTCTCCACATCAGCACTACTGAAATTTGGGGGTGATAATTCCTTGTTTTGGAGGTCTGTCTTATGCATTGCAGGGTGTTTGGCAGTAACCCTGGACTCACTAGATGCCAGAGTACTCCAGACATTGCCAAACAACCCCCGGGGCTGAGGTGGGGAGCACAGTTATCCCCAGCTGAGAACCACTACTCTACATTGTGAACCTAAGTTTCAACTGGTGGTGTCTAGGTTTCAGAAATAAGCAAGGTACTTACGATGTCTGTGAAGACTCCAGGCCTCATAAGATTGATCATTTTTGCAACCTGGAAAACATCCACAGCGTTTTCATTCTCCAGTTGTTGGGACAGGGTGGTGAGGGCACACAGCATTCCTGCCGAAACTGCGCCATACCTTGGGGAAGAAAAGAAATGCTATTTCAGATTTACTGAGGGACTGAAACTACCCTAACGTATTTCTAAGCAGACGGTATTGACACTTATCTAGAACACAAAAATGAATGAAATACTGGACAAGGGAGGAGATTTAGAGGGTAAATCTTCATATAAGTGTGACTTTTCTTTAAATGTGAAATCTCCCAAATTGGTTTTTATCAGATACTTAGCTTGATGTTTAATGTGAAACGAGAGGTTAAAAATTATACTTGGAAGAGATATTGAAGATTTGATATTGGGGACAAATTAGATGATATCATAGGAAAAGTAATATGAGAAGCTTAACTACAGGCTATTGGGCAAGTAGAAAGGTGAAAGGCTTAAAAAAAAAAAAAAAAAAAAAACAACCTTTTTAAACAACCCCAGACAGCCAAATTGAACTCACAAAACATGAGTAACAATGGAAGAAATACAGTGCGCAAATGCAGTCAGAGATTTTTCCAAATGAGTTCATAGTAAGTAATTACTTTTGGCATTGAACTGGAACCTTCTTAATGAGGACACCTTTTATAAAATTCTTTAAAAAATGTTCTCTTTGCTTTACCCCCCCC